>JAGXJF010002242.1:0-48108 GCA_019208055.1 Stipa capillata
GAAGAGCATCTATAAATAAAAAATATGAGTGGAATATCATGTATTTTAGGTCCCTGGATACAGTATAAATTCCCTATCCAAATAAATGTGAAGTGTGCTGCATGTTCCATGCTGCATTTATTTTGCACACTTCACATTTCAATACACCACATTTTATCTCTTCTCTGCACAAATGCTAAAAGAAAATTATGAATCAGGCAAGGAGGGAACAATAAGACTTCTAACTCGATCATAAGTGTGCGTCATGATTACTCAACCCAAAGATTGCTTATGAAATCAAGAGGTCACATCGTATAGCATCTCTCCGATGGTCTCCCCTGCATGGGCTAAACTAACTTGAGAAAAATTATATCAAGCATAGCCACCATATGTACACAAGTTTATTCATAACAGTTCACAAATGGTCATGTTTTTGCAAGTGCATATTTTATAGTATGTTGTACATCTATGGATTAATTTCACATTTTTTTTGGAATGCACAAAATGTACTTTTGCAATAGGGTGCAGCCACAGTTAGTCAGGAATTTTCATTTCCTACACATATTTTTTGCTTAGATGTCCTGCTATATGTTCTCAAGGTACAACGCTTTGACCTGAACATTAGACACACATATGTGTGTGGCAATTCGTTAGAACAATGGCTCAATTAGAATAGATCCGTATATTCTATACCAATGTGACTCTAATTGTTCAATTAATTAATTGATATCATGTGATCTTGTTAATCTTTCCAACCCTCTACTTTGAGCATATATGTGGGCATATAAAGGGGAATAAACTCAGATAGACCAGCATTTGGTGGCTACTTTTAAATATCAAAGAAGAACTCCGGCAACCAACCAATTAAGATTTAGACAAAATTACTCAAATAATTAAGTCTGGTCATTAGAAAAACTAAAGCCTGGAGCAGTACTTGCTTATTCCATTCAAACAGTTAGATATGTAAGTTGCCTCTAATGCAGATCATGGCTAATTTAAGTGTTGGTCTAAGAGATATCCACATCTGATAACTAATAAGTACTCTGAATAAATAACACGGTACCTCTCTCCACTTCTCAAACCAAAATCATGTAGCAGTCCGATAATCCCATACATGCGTGATTTACATTCAAACACCACCAAACTCCATTTCATAAATTCTAAGTGAAAAAAAGGAGAAGAGCTCGAAGCTAGACAAGTAATCTTACCAAGTATTTGGGTCTCCACAAGCTGCTGCTCGCTGCCAACCAAACGTGTCCGGGCCTCCACAAGCTGCTGCTCGTTGTCGATCCTGGCATCAATAAACCATCAACAACAACAACAACATAAGAAGAGGAAGCAACGTCTGAGGCGCCATTCCAAAACCGGCATGTGCAAACACAAGCATCCAGTTTTACAGCTTGTCGCGGAGCCGGTCATTCTCGTCGGTGAGGTTCTGGAGCTCGCTCTCCATCTCCTTCAGGGCTGCATCATCCAAACCATGAAATCTTCACAAATTAATCCCAAAAAAAAGCCCGTTTCAAACCTAGAACGATGGAATCCGCTTGGTTTTTACCTTGGCACATCTCCTTGATGTCGCACTCCTGCTTCCGCTCCACCCCATCGTCGAGCAGCCTCCGCTTCTACGCGCAACAAAGCAGCGGCACAAAAAAAGGAAAAATTGAGCTGAAAGTGCGGGAGGCGTCGGTGGTAGGAGGAGACGTCGGCGGCGGGGCCGCATGGCATGGGCGGGGACGGGGGCTGGCCGCCTGGGCCCGACAGCGAAAGGTGGGTGGGGGAGAGGGAGGAAGGGAGCTGCGCCGCTCGCGCGCTATGGTTTGGGGGTGGTTTTGGCGACGCGGCGAGGACCACGGTGGCGTCGTCGTACGCGGGCCAGGAGGCGCTCATGGAGGTGGACGTGCCGAGGACGGCGAGCGGCGCGGGGATTCGGAGGCGGTGGTGGGAGGCGGAGCGGGGAGGAGTCCAGGTGATCTAGGGTTTGTGGAGGCCGCGGCTCGTGGAGGGAAGACAGTAGGAGCCAAGCGAGGCCGAGGGCGCGGTATTTCTTGGCGAGGAGGATGGCGGCGCATGGGGGAGTGGCTTCCATAGGGAGAGATGCATGGAGTGGATTTGGCGGAGCGGAAAACCCCGAGTTTGGGGAGATTTCGGAGCAGCAAGCACGGAAAAACATGAGGAGCCGAGCGGGGCGGGGGAGATAGCAGACCATCGAGTTAATGTAAGTCGTTGGATTAGACGGCAGACCATCAAAACAATTAGAATTGGGGCACTCCCAATACTCCACCATGTACTATATCTAAATCATGCCACTTAAGCAAAAATCTGATGTGGCACCCTATTTAATGAGGAAAGAGAGAGTAACTATATCTTAATCTAGATATGGATCTTAGCACCAAATCTAAGACATCTCATGATTTTTCTCTCATAAAACACATTAAATAAGAGCTCTTTTAGATACAACACTAAGATACAACCCATTGAGCAGGTTGTATCTAATGCAATAAGATACAAACTAAGATACAATGCATTGGGAGTGCCCTTAGATGCATAAGATCTGAGGGTGCTGAATAATCTGTGTACAATATACGGGGTGGAGTTAGAAAAGAAAAACTCCCCTTTTATAAGGTAGTATAGATAAAAGGGAATTGAGGAGAGCCGAAGCAGAAGCTACAAAGGATTTTTGTGAGGGATAAAGATATTTGTAAGGAATACTCTAGAGTAAAAGATATTTTATATTGTAGGGTTTGAATTATGCCACATGGTAACAATCAAACGGTCTTGTAACCCTATAAATAGGGGGTGCATCCTCTCCCCATGTATAAGAAAAAAGTAGTAAACCACCATGGGTCATATATAGTTCTAGTGAGTGATAGTAGGTGAAGTAGCAGGTTAACATTCATAAATTTATTATTATTATTATTATTATAAAATAAATTATCTAAAGATTTGTTAAGCTAAAATTAGGGTAAGCAACTAAATTAACCAAAGTTACCAACTTTTGGTAAGAATTAACTAGGAAACTAAGAAATGTTTAATATTTTGAAAAAATAAAAAAAACATTCCATTGTTTATGTTGGGTCAATCATAATAATTGTACTCTCTTTCCATATTAGTTTGTGTTCTAATTTTTTTTACAAGCGGTTAGGAACAATATTGAGAAGTTTGTAGAGGTCTCCGGTCACAAGAAGCGGGATATTCCCGAGTACTTGGACGAAGCGGAGATGGTACTGACAAGTTTTAGAGTATCTGAGGAGTATTTAGTTATTTTGCCCCATGAGATCTATAATCACATGCCATCAGAGAAGAACAACGAGATTAGAGATGTTCCTTTGGTGCAGGATGCTCACTGTGTGGTGTTGACTAGTCCTGGCTATGCCTTCAGAGAGTTGGAGTTATAGATGGATGGGATGGAGCTATACTATGAGTACAATACCAGCTATAGTCCAGGATGGGGTGTTGATGGTTTTGGCTACATCTACACAGATACCCTACAGAAAACATATAGAATCAGAGTGGTTTTGGGTTAGTGTGTATGCGTTTAACGTCTACACTTCATACACTTCCAACTCTTCAGACTATAGCTAGCTAATTATACTGTTGTAAAGGTCACAACATCGTGGTAAAATAGATAATTGAAATAGCTTATTTGTTATGATATACTAGTAAGATACCTGTATGTTGCAACGGAATAGAAGAGAGACGTTTTAAGACATTGATAAAAGGGTCACTCTATTTTCTGAATAGGCGTGTTAAAAGTGATGTGCGTACGATTTTTCATAACAATCGTAGACGTCTTTCTCGCACTTCCTTTTCTATCTAGCGATCACCTATGTTTCTCCATTCCTTTCTCTTTATCATCCCCTTGCCTTTGCCCTTGACTCTGTCGTTTCTTCACTCTGCCATCGTCTTGATCCAATCCCCGTTGCTCCACCATTATGTACGTACCTTTTCTAACTTTGATGTATCTCCGCCACGTTTCTCATCGTCTCCAGCTATAACACTTCGAAATTAATTAAAGAAATGTCAGAATTATTGGAAATCAAGGTTGACCGAAAACTTATGATGAATGGATAAATTTGACTTTTAAAACCATGCGTTGAATGGAAGATTTGAGACCATGGTTGTGTTCCTCTCATCAAAATGATTGAGATAGAATATAAGTTTGTGCAAATCAGAGTCCGAAAGAATTTTGGATAGTCTGATCAATATAGAATGTCAAATTTCACTTATCTTTTAATCCAACTCAATTTCAGAAAAACAAAATAATAAAACCCACCCCAACCTGTGCTCTCTCTCTCCTTGCCGCGCTGCCACTGACATGCGCCGTCGCTCGTAGAGTTATAACTATACATGCCTAAATAGAGCTTCTCCATAAAATTTGGGTCATTTACCTTCAGTGTGGTCGTAATTTTTGAATTCAGCTTGCTGTTTTGAATTTGAAAACCCTAGATTAAATATCTGGCACAATTTCTTCCGATTCCATCCATCAAACTCATATAGGGACTAATTAGAGACTACCTTTGCAACATGAACCTTGAATTTGACTAAAATCCTAAAATTCCCTTCTTCTTCCTCCTCCTTTTTCCTTCTTCTCCTCCTCCTCTTTCCCCTCCTTCCCTTCTCTTGAAGAGAGCTTTTGGTGTGCGAGTTAGTTAGAGAGAAGCGTACGAGTTAGTTTAAGAAGAGAGCTTTTGGTGTGTGAGTTGGTCAGTGAGACAACACGAAGGCCAACGATGGAGAAGGCCATGGGAAGGGCTTCGAACTGCATTGCTAGAGACGGTGGCGAGGGGTTCCTGGCCGAGGATAGCACCGACAGTGAAGCACCTAGGGTTCGGCCCTTTGGTCAATGTGGCTTGGAAGAGGTTGAAGCCGACGACGAGGATGAGCTGCCTGCACCATCGATCTCTATAATGGTGGATGAGATAACTAGAGAATATGGATTCAACACATGGACATTATGTCGCGGAGGAGGATCTCACGTCTCTGAGAAGGGAGACACCGCCACTGAGAGAGAAGATGAAGCACCGTGCCTCATTCGATGAAACAAAACCTAGGGTAAACCACAGTCAAGAGATTTTGCTCGCGGAATAGCAGCCCCAAGTTCTGGTGCACCGGTGCATGAGCGGCAATACGCATAGCAGCCGCTCGCGTCGAATCTGGACACCGTTCGTCCGAGATCCAATGTAATTTATTCACAAGTAAACGTGAGGGCTTGTGGCCTGCCTAGGGCCTGTTTGGTTGGGCTGTGACTATTGACAAATCTGCTGTTGTTTGGCTGTTTGGAAAAACTGCTGTGGCTGTAGGAAAGTGAACATACGGCTTTTGATTGATCCAAACCATCTACAGCATTTTGGAAAATGAGCACATAAGCTTCAACATATTATAAAACACCGGTAGAAGATAACTTTTCTAAATAATTAAATTTGTACCACAAAGTCATGATAACCATTGATAAAAACCAACTAATCATTTAATTATAATTTTTTCTAATAAAAAGCCGCTGAAAAGGCAAAACTAAAGAGTAAAGTGCACCAGTAGTCCAAGAACTTTTTTGGTATGAGCAACTTAATCCAAGAACTCAGAAAACGTGTATCTGGGTCCATAAGGTGGCTTAAGTGAAGCAATTTTGGTCCAAAACGTGCCACGTAGGCGTATATTTTACATTTACATCCTTATATTCTTCTCTTCTTCCTCCTTTTAGTCCTCGGCTATTTCCCCGGTTCTGCTGCCTCCCCAAATTCTCCCCGCTGCCTCCCCAAATTCACCCCGCCGGGCGCCATCTCCTTCGCATCTGCACCCGCATCAGCTCCCCTACCATCGCCGGCCGCCGCGGAGCCGCCTTGGCTCCGCCGCCGCTGCCGCTCCCCGGGCTGCCTCCCTTGGACGAAGCCGAGGACTTGAGCCCGAGCGCTTTCTTCATCTTGTTGGCGGCGGCCGAGGTGAGCGAGCGCTGGAGCAACGGGGAGGAGGAGTTGGCAGAGGACGCGGAGGAGGCCGAGGCCGGGGACGCGGGGCCTGCCCCCGCTGCCGCCGCCGCCTGGGGGATGTAGGTGAGGGGCTTGCCGCCGGTGGTGCGGGAGGCGGCGACGAGGACCTCGTAGGCGGCCTCGCGGAGGTCGGCTGCGGAGAGCGGCACGCCGAGGTCCGGGAACGGCGAGGGGAGCGCGGAGGAGGCCGGGACCGGGGCGGCGAAGCCGTTGGAGGAGGAGGAGGCGGCGGAGTCGCGGAACAGGCGAGCCATCGCGGCGGCGGTTGCTCGGCTCAGAGATGAAGACGACCTGGGCTGCTCGCTGGAGGTTGGGAAGACGGCGGCGTGCTTGGTGTTGAATGCCGCCAGAGATCGAGTAGCAAGGCGGCGAGGCAATGGGCGGTGTCGAGCTCGAGGACCGCTGGACGTGTGGAGGACTGGGACACCGGGGCACGGTCGCCGGTGGAGAAAAGGCAGGGGCCAGTTGAGGCTTCGATGGAGGTGAGAACGCAAGAGAGAAAAGAAGAATGGGCCACGCGGAGCGCGCCGGAGTGGACGGCGGCGGCGGTCCACCCGCGAGGCCGACGGTAGAGAACACGGGACGGCGCGGAGGCGGGCCTTGGGACTCGGTGGTGGAAGGCGACCACGAGAAGTAGCGGCGCCGGGACGAGGAGGTACAGGAGTGAGGGAGAGGAGGCGCGGTGGCAGAGGCCTCGCCGGCGGGTGAGGCGAGCGGAGCAGTAGGCAGGGGCGCCGGGGACGAGCTCGGGAAGATAGGGCCAGTAGCGCACGGCGGTTTGGGGGAGGGGGGTCTCGCCACAGGCGGCGGCGGCTCGCCCGAGCAGGGGAACAGCGGCGACTTGGGGAAACTCGGTGGAACCGGCGGCGTGGAGCACGGGCTCACCAGGGGCGGCGGCGGCCGGGAAGAGAAGCCGGTGTGGGCTGGGGAGGCCGGGATGGAGTTCGGCGGTGGTTCAAGGGCGGGCGGCGGGCTGCAGTGGGAGGAAGTAGAGAAGATGCTTCGGCTCTGGTGCTTGGGGAAACCAGAGGAGCACCGCAGCTTGGGGAGCTCGATTGGGGAAAGAGCTTGGAGGAAGGGATCTACGGTATTGCGGAGGACTAAAATGTTGAAGAAGATAAGAATATAAGGATGTAAATGTAAAATATACGCCTACGTGGCACTTTTGGACCAAAATTGCTTCACTTAAGCCACCTTATGGACTCAGATACACGTTTTCTGAGTTCTTGGATTAAGTTGCTCATACCAAAAAAGTTCTTGGACTACTAGTGCAATTTACTCCAAAACTAAATATGCCTAGTGGTAATGTCCCTCGACTGGAGGACGACCCAGCGCAGCTCGACAGCGAGTAGCCGCGGGTAGGGTTTTTCGTTTCTTCTCGCCTTCGTCGACTACACCTCTCATCCGCTCCCCGTTTCAAATCAAAACCCCACGTCCTCGCCGCCTCCGCCCCCGCCGCCGCCCGCCGCCGCCGCGGCATGGTGAGGCTCAACGCCGACCTGATATGGAAGAGCCCCCACTTCTTCAACGCCATCAAGGAGCGCGAGCTCGACCTCCGAGGTTCCTCTCTTGCTTCCCCTCACCCATCAGATCTAGGGTTCTGCCTCCCCCCTTCTTCGTAGCCTTAACGGGTTTCATTGGTCTTCTTCTTCTTCTTCGCGGCAGGCAACAAGATCGCCGTCATCGAGAACCTCGGTGCCACCGAGGTGAGCTCCTCCACCACCGGCTGCTTCTGTACCTTTCCTTCTATTCCAAGTAGCAACATGGGTTCCTTAATCGTCCTTCCTGGTGGAATCATGTAGTAAGAAAGTTAGTATGGTTCTTGCTCTTGGAATGGGTACAGGCAGCAAACGAGAAACTATTAGCACAAGATAGCTAGTGATGCAGGAAATATAGTACACCCTGCTGTCCAAGTGCTTACTGTCCCTTTTGCCGTTAATAATGCTGCAATTGAAGTGACTAGATAGGTTGGGAGGGGTACTGCTATGTTGCTTTTCAAGTTAACTGATGTTACAGATGGGATTGATTCTGTTGCTACTTTCATGCTATTTCTAGCCGAATAATATCTCCTCTCATGGATTTGTATCCTTGGCCATGTATTAAGCTGGGAATTTAACCTTTTTTAATTGGTGTTATACTGTTATTACTGTGGAAGTATGTACATTTCAAGGAAATGCATTTTCATATTTAAGTTGTGCACCACATAAGTTATTTTTGGCTTAAACTGGTAATGTTTTGTGGGGGATGTAATACATATTATGAAAACTGTTTGAGCTTTTAGCGTATTTTCAACCAAAGAGTGGTGTACTTATAATAATTGTACAAGAGGTGCATATTATAGTGGTGAAGGTGGAGGCCTTTCTACTTAAAAAATAAGTACTGTTCAGTATGAGCAGTGTGCATGTAGAAATTGCACACCGTGGAGTTGTCAAGGAAAAGACAGTTCTATGTGATGCGTGGTTCCTTGTTGTAATAAGCACAATGATACATTTTTTTTGGCAAAAAGTACCGATAAATTTATAAATCAGTTGAGGCGTCCAATGTGCACTTGTAGTTTCTAACTTGTTATCATGTTGCTGGTCTACTTTCTGTTACCATGAGTCTACGACTGACACACCTCTTAGTGATTTCTTTTATTTAGCGGTGACTTAATATTTAATGGTTTAGCTTGATTTGAATTTGAAGTCATATGGTTTTCTTGATCTCATCTGGAATAGTTTCTAGCTGTGTTTATAACAGTGTCTTTGTTCCTTCGTTTTCTATCAGGACCAATTTGACACGATTGACTTGTCGGACAATGAGATTGTCAAGCTCGAGAACTTCCCTTATATGAATCGCCTTGGCACTCTATTAGTTAACAATAACAGAATCACACGTATCAATCCAAATCTTGGTGGTAAGAGAAACAATATCTTGTCTTATTCACATGTGTTGGTTCACTTGCATAATGTGCTCCATACCTCGCCTGTTTCTTCAATTTTCTTGGGTTTGCTCTCATGTAGAGTTTTTACCGAAGATGCATACTTTGGTGCTTACGAACAATCGTCTTACAAATCTTGCGGAGATTGATCCCCTTGCATCTCTTCCAAAGCTGCAATTTCTCAGCTTACTGGATAATACTGTAACTAAGCAGCCAGACTACCGGTTATATGTGATCCACAAATTGAAGCATTTGCGGCTGCTGGATTTCAAGAAAGTGAAACAACAGGTTAGCAATCATCAAGTCTTCAGCATATAATTATGTTCCGCATTTCAAATTTGTTAATCATTTGTAGTCAGGTTTGATTTCTTGATAATCATCTTACACGAATATTCTTATGCATAGTGCCGATGCTTCTGTTCTTAATCACTTCCATTTAATTTTCATTGCAGTTTCTCTCATTTGATAACTAATGATAGTCTCTAAGGTCAACACCCTAAGTTTGCATTATTTGTTTTAGTGGTGTAACATCATTTGCCATTTGTGTGCAATTGTGCTGCAGTAAACATTGCTTTGACCTACATATACGAAAACTAACTGTTTCTCATTTTACTTTTCCAATCAAGCCAGAAATCTTGTGATATATTGCATGTAACTATGTTCCAACATGCACTCGTTAATATTGCATATTTTACTTATCTAAGTTATGATTAAGTTCAAAGGAACTCAAAATTTAACAGCCTTGCAAGATTACGCGGTTTACATTAATGAATAAGCTATGGCTGCATTAAGTCATGTTTTTAGTATTCATAATCCATCTGATAAAGGGGGTATATTTAGTGGAAAACACCACCTAGATGCTATGATGCTAGCCCCCGGCATCAAGTCACGAAAATCTGAAGAACTTACAAAGAAAAGAAAATACTAAGTCGCTAATTGGTAGTTTGTGAGTACTGTCAGCAGTTATACTCTTTTCTTTTAATCATTTCCTCCATTTTGTGCCTTTGACATGTTTGCATTTTTGTGAATGGAATTAGGGGCTTTTGTTGTTTTATATCATGGCATAATCGTTTTATCACGAAGGCTTTTTAAAAGTTGTGGATATGCACAGAAACTGCGTCGCTGCTTGATTTGTTGATTTATTCCCCACAGGTTCATTCATTTCCTTTGGAATGATTTCCGAAATGATTTTGGAATGGACCACAGAAGTGCTGGCAGCAAAAGGGGAAAAAGAGCAACTCTTTTAACTTTGAATTTCCATGAATTAGATGCATGAATGCCATTGAATGCTTTTGGTTGACATGCTTTTTTCGCATTACTTGGTGCATGGTTTTGTGTTGAATTCTGAAATTATGTATGAGATTTTATGTTTCTGTAGGAGAGAATTGCAGCAGCACAAAAGTTCCACTCAAAGGAGGCAGAGGAAGAGGCAAAGAAGGTAGCCGGAAAAGCTTATACTCCAGTACAGGTGGTGGATGCTCAAGATACCACAAAGGAGCAGGGTCCCAAAGTAGTCGCTCCAACACCTGAACAAATCACTGCTATCAAGGTACTTAAACTTCCTCTTTATGTGATTATTCAAGTTGAACCCCTATTACTTAACTATTACATTCTGTAAAAAATGTTGTCAGTTCTTTTACTGGGATGTTTGGCATGCTCTTGATATTTAGTTATTTACTTTGATATCTCCCTTTATATGTTTTAGTTTTACCATGATGTTCATGTTCTTCTCAGTTACTGAGGTATCCTGTGTTCTCAATTTCTATATCTATGGCATGTCGTATATGACAGTATCTTCTATTTCCCTGTGTGATATATCTGGCTGTGAATTTTGTTTTTAACAAATTTTCCATTTGTAGGCTGCTATTGTGAGCTCTCAGACACTGGAGGAAGTTGCAAGGCTTGAAAAGGTAATATGCCCTGTCATTTAGCTCTGGCGCTTTGTACAGTTTGGAGCAGCTAACTATGTACTGACATTTTCTTGTTCGATGTTGTGATTAGGCATTGAGCACTTGTCAAATTCCTGCTGAATTTGCGATCCCCAAGCCTGACACTAACATGGCTGAAGCTTCTGAGGAAGCTGACACGATGGTGACAGATGGTCAGAACCAAGAGAATGGGGCTGATGAGCAGAAGCAAAACGAAGAAAGCACTCCAATTCAAGAGGTATTTTTGCTTTTTATTTCATAGGCTACCAGCTATTTCCAATGGCTTCTTATCTGTTTGTGTTTATTTTTTCTTCACAGGATTGAAGGCATGCACATACAGCTGTATCATCTGGGACCACTGTGTGAGTTTGCTTGCCAGTTTTCGTGGGGGCCTGAAACCATGCTGCGACACGACGCCCAATCTCTCTGAATGTTCTCCTGATAGCTCTCCTAGTATCAGTATTACTGTATGTTGTGGATGCTAACAACAATTTTCAGTACATGGTACTGTTCCCTGTGTTGAGGAAAGAACCAATTGGGTTTTAGGCACCTTCTAGCGCTGCTAGATTTGTTGGTGTCGTCGACTGTAGACAAATGCGTGTCCTGAATGTTTGCTGAAACTATTTTCACGCAATGATCGCCTAACTTGCTTGGGCCCCATAGTGACTGATTACCGAGATATTATATTCCACCTATTTATAAAGTCATTCCTATAGGGGTTTGTTTCTGCTTCATGTTATGATAGTTTTCTTGAATTTAGATCTTGTTTGGTTTAAAATTTTTAAACGAAATATCTGTATCTATTTAGGGCTAGAGCACCTCTCCGAACTCTCGTAATTTGTCATGCATTCAGATCTGCAGTGTAAATTCTAAAACATGTTCAATACCAAAAATCATGGTCTACGGCTACCCGTCGCAACGGTTAATTCTGACCACGCCACAACGGTCTCGTGCTTGTCTGTCTGGTGCGTGTGACGTCACTGCTGTAATACGTGTTTAATTAACTCACTTTATTATTTGCTTAGAGACAACTCCACATGATAAGTGGTCAATAGGATAAAGCAACTATTACGTATTCACACGCAAAGCAATAATTTTCTATTTTCTTATACTTGATCAAATGAACTCACACGCAAAGCAATAATTTTCTATTTTCTTATACTTGATCAAATGAACAACACATACTAAGATTGTTACATATACATCTAATTCTTATTTTGCTTTCTTGAATTATTTCATAGTGAAAAGAGGAAAGAATATTTTATTATTTTGACCGAGTGGGGTGAGTAGCTATTGCATAAGCTCAAGGATTTTGAGTTGACAGCTAGAGTATTTGGAGGTGAAAGCTCGATGTGTCCAAGTAGAGACCATACATTTCTAAGTAAAAAGTTGTATATTTCAGAGTAGAAAGTTCATGGTTCCAAATATAAAATTGGACGTTTCCGAGTGGAAAGCTCACAGTCTCTAGTGGAAAGTTGGGCATTTTCAAGTGAAAAGCTCTGATTTCTAGTTGAGAGCTCGATGTTTCTGAACAGAAAATTCAACGTTTTTTTAGTAGGAAGCTCGTGGTTCCTAGTTGAAAGTTTGAATCTTTTTACCTTTTTAGTGGAAAGCTTTGAGTTCGTAGCTAAAGCTTAAAATTTCTAGAAATCTTAACGTTTACAATTGGTTTCCTAGTTAAAAGCTTAAAGTTTTTGAGTGAAAATTAAATTATAAGCCTAATTTTTAAAAGATATATCGTCGACACCATTTTTACATTCCGTATACATGAATTTAAAGCCTAACATCCACACATACGCAATCACGTGAGCCTGTCCCGTGATCATACGTTAGAATTGACATAGGCCAAAAATAATTTCGAGAATCTCACTAAATTTCTATTGAAAGTACTCGTTTATATGTCAATGTGACTAGTTTAGATGCTAGATAAATTAACAAGACCTAATATTCATTAACCACGTGCTAAATAAAGTAAAACGTAAAAATAAACCATAATTTGTCTGTATGCTAAAGAGAAAAAACAGAATAGCAAGAGTTAGAATGTGTAACGTGGTTCACATAGGAAAAAGAAAGATCAAGAGACTACAAACTATATATATGCTGTGACTAATTACTCATCTAGAAAAGGAAACGCAGCGTAGTAAATAGACATGCTAAAACGGATGTTAAATATGGTCGGAAATTGACCTCCCGCGCTCCGCACGACGGCGAGTCATTAATTACCTGCCCCCGTTCAATACATGGTAGCCTCAAGTGGTGGTTTCAAGCCAAAGTGTTATGAGTACATGAATAAGCGCCACGTAACTGCTGAGTGAGTAGCCACGTAACTGCTGACGTGTGGGTCTTAGAAGTCTTCTATTAAGAGCTACAAGGTGATCGGTTTAGATGCAATATAAAATATTAGCTTAAAAATTATGATTTTATGAAAAGATTTTATGAGTTATGTGTTGAGTAATTTGCTCAAAATTTTACCCCAAAAACCCGTCCCCGACTCTCCTCTCTCCACCGCGATGCCGCCACCTCTGCTCCCCACCGTTTCCACCGCCGCTGCCTCGTTCCCAGCCATATTGCATTCCGTCGAGGCGCTCGCTTCCTTCAGCGACCTCCTCGTCGACTTCCTCGACCAGTGGAACTCCGTCCTCGTCGACGCCAACTCCATTGTCGCCGCCTTCCCCCTACTTGCCGGCCCCGTCCCGGAACCCGACCCGAAACCTAACCCCGTGGAACCCAGTCGCGTGGCTGAGCCTGAGGACTTGCTCCGCCGGTGGAACTCTGTCCTCGTCGACGCCACCACCACCTCCGCCGCCGCGGCCACCGGCTTCCCAGTCGCCGACCCCTTCCCCTTGGCCGAGCCTGAATCCAATCGCATGCCTGAGCCTGAACCTATCCGCTAGCCCGGTCCCGAGCCCGAGTCCAAGCCCAAGCCGGCACCTGATCGTGAGTGCAAAGTTGGCGACCCATCGCCGGCGGTGCTACGGAGTATCTGCGAGCAGATGGGCTCGCGGGCGCTCCGCCGCTTTGTCACCGCACACCTGCGGGACCGCTCGTGGCTGTGCTATGTGGGCCCAGGCGTGCTGCAGCGTGCCCTGGACCCCGCGGCCGTCGTGCTCCGCGCCATCAGCCGGTACTATGCGTTGATAGCGAGAACGCCGAGGCCACGTGCGTGCTTCTCCTGGAGCTGTACGTCCGCGCAGGGTGTCCTCGCCGGCCGGACCAGGGGCAGGGGGAGGCTGAGCTGCGGACGGAGGCGCGCGAGGCAGCGCTGTCGTGGCGCAGCCGGATTGTGAAGGAGAAGGGCTGGGTTGCCGATGCCAGCGCCAGTGATGCTCGCGGCCTCATTCTCCTCATGGTCGCATTCGCCGTGCTCACCGAGTTCCTGGTGCAGGAGTTCCACGAGCTGTTGTTTGCTGGCGGAGGCTTGGCCTGCACCGAGGTCCAACTCTTTGTGAAGAAGCTGCGTGGTGAGGAGTTAAACCCCTTGTGGCATCGGCGCGGCCTAATTACTCCTGCTTGTGGACTAATCGAGACTCTTCCTCTCTTGTAGATGTTGTTGCGGATATGCTGAATAGGGGAAGTTATCATGAAGCGATTGGTGTAATCCTTGCATTTGAATTGCAAGATGCATTCCCGCTTGCGGCAATATTGACTTACATTGTTGAGAAGGTTGTGCACAATAGGAAGGGTCAAGAGAGTAAGGGGCAGTGCAACTTGGCGGGATCGGTATTGTTTATATTTGATAACCGTTATATGATATGTTACATCTAATTTCAAACGCCTTATATATTTCATGATATATTTGATAACCGTTATATGATATGTTGTATCTAATCTTCAACACCTTGTATATGTTGTGAATCTCATCTCTAACAAGTATACGCTTTTTTCCGTGTAGAAAGAACATGATGAAGATGAGTTGGTTCTTTTGAGTTCAATATCCAAATATGTGGAGGAGCACACACCATGTTCCTCAGAAATTTCTTGTTTCAGTATTACTGAGAGGATTAAGTTGCTAGAAGGTCGTGTTCGAAAGCCAAAGCAAGCCTTCGAAGCAACAAAGCGGAAGAGAACAACAGAGGACAGTCTTTGAGCTGTAGGACCTAATGCCCGTAGACTTCAGTTGCTTCTAATGCATCACCTAACATAAATCATGTAGGGTAGAAGCAGCATCAGTAACCAGCGAAGAGAGCCTAACATTACCAGTTCAAATAGTTCTAGCTCTCCAAAGTTTGACGTAGATCCACTGTATGGACTTGTAGGAAGGCTTTCTGGACTCCTCGAGTATCCATTATATGGGATATGAGAGTCCAGCTTTTAGAAATTACTCAGCCCAGTAAGGTGCAAAAATTATTGCAATCTTTGGGTTAAAACCTGCATTTATTTATTGTGCTTCATTACCCAGCCTAATACGCTCACCCGATATTTCCACGTTTGGCAGGGGTGGATTTTGGGGTCGGGTCTGAATTGTTCATCATTCTTTTCTCTTTTTCCCATTTTTCCTCAGAACATCAGTTTGAGTAGTGGCCTCATCAAGAAATCTCGGTTTTACTTGGCCTGATATAAATGAATTATAGCGGGTTATTTAGTTTTAGTTTTGTTTTACTTGTATGCATTTATTTATTACGAAACGTAGAGTTATAGGTTCTAAAAAAATATTTTTATTGAAATTTTCCAAGGTTTGACCAGGCTTTTTAGGACTTCTTAATTGAGTTGGATTTTTGAACTTGTGAAGTACCTTCTTCGTTGGGGCAAGCTGTGCACGAGTTCTGGAATATCGTTCAGACTCCAGACTAATACCCCACTCCGAACGCGGTACATCTTTAGGTTCTCTGTTCTATCTAGCATGGACTGCAACAAGAAAATGTGAATAGAGGTCAGAAATGGCACGTTACTGAAGCCTTCGCCAAATATATCAAATTTGCTTTTGCATCCTAGCCCTATAGAGGAGGAAATGGGGCCTGTGCATTGCTAAGGCATAATTCCATAGCATGTTTTTTAGATGTCTGTATGCTTCTCTGTAATTCTTTGTACTGGGATATTTACATATATTTATAGTGGTTTGATGACTAGGTAGAAGCCCGGAATGGAAACTTGTTTGTTGAACTGCTGCTTTTAGCCTAGGTCTGTACGTAGAGGCTGGCCAGCGTCGTCAGGGACAAGGCGAGGCACCCAGCGGCGATCCTCATTCCACACCGTCAAAAACGCAAGCTCGGAGGAGAACAATGGCATCGCACCCCCACTGACTCCGTTTGAGATCCGAAGATCTTTTCTAGATTTCTGGTAAAATTCGTTTCTCGTTGATACCTGTTTTGGTCACACGCAGCTAGCTGCAACCTGCAGTGTGTAGGCCGAGCCATCTCAGTTCCCTTCACCTACTCCAGTCTCCACCCACCTTCCTCCCTCCCATCCCATGGAAGCCTCCACCTTCCTCGCACGGCCCCTCGCCTCGCCTCTCCCCGCCTCGCTCCCCCTCCCCCCCGCTCGCCGCCGCGTTCGCGTCGCCGCCGCGGCGCCGGAGCAGCGGAAGATGCCGACGGGCGCGGTGGCCTCCTCGACCACCAACTACGTCGTGCCGCTGGACGCCGCGCCGTCCGGGATCACGCGCCCGCTCGTCGAGATCCTCCGCGACCTCAACAAGCGCGTGCCGGACACCATCGTCCTCGGCCCCGACCGCCGCGCATCCGCCTCCGACCCCGTCGTCCCCTGGTACACTCTCTTTGCACGGATCGCTGTATTGTGTTTGCTCGAGATCGAATTAAAGGCTATATCATTGCGGATCTTGGTACAAGGGGTTAACCGCCCACAAAATTCAGGCTGATCTATTAACCATGACGCCTGGATCCTCTCACTCCTCATAACCTGATGCATTCTTGAGATGAAAAGTTTGTTCCTTGCACTGACTGTTCATGGATCCTTGTTTCTATTGCAGGTACCATGCCAACAGGATGCTCAGCTTCTATGCCCCAGGTGAGCAACCCTCACCCGTTCCTAGATTTTAAAACTGCTCAATGTCGTTGTAGTTCGAGTCAATCGATGCTAATTACTAGTACTTCCTTCTGTTTATGGCTAGTATCTTTGAATTGCGCGTCTCCATCCCATGTGCTGCCGAACCCGTTACAGGGTCGTCCTTTCCTTTCATATGAATCAATGAATTTGTATTGTTTCTCTAGTTAAAATTTATTGGGTGTGCGAACTATTTGCTCTTTATTATTCTTGGATTGCACCCTGTGTTCAGGTTGGTGTGGAGAGGTCCGTGATGTTGTTTACACTGACAATGGAAAGGTGACGGTGGTATATCGTGTCACAATACGAGGAACAGATGGAGAGGTACTCAACTATTATTTCTTGTTTGTAATGACTGCCATCTTATTGCGAGGACTATCACCATATGAATAAGTTAATGGACTAATTATCAATCCAACCCTAATTTTACTAATCCCTTGTACTGTATGATTTGACCTTACAAGCTATCTATACGTTGCAAGAGTACGTAGGACTTCAATAGCTGGGGTTGGGTCAAATGCCCTGGAGAATCTCAAATTTGAAAGTTAACTTGGTTGGCACAATGATTGTTTTCGTTGGCCTGTAAACTGAATTCAGATACATCTATGAGTTTTCCCCATATGCCTGTGACAACCGATCTCATGGTGCAAGGAGCCCCTGCTGTCTGGCTTTGCCCATCGAATAGGGTAACTCAATTGAATTTCTGTTTGATCTGGGCATTAGTAGGAACCAACCATATGTGGCAATTCCTACTAATGTCTGTATCCTAAGTATATGCTTCCCCAGTTAACCAAACAGCATAGGATTGAGTTTATAAATTCAGTTTGTTGAGTTACATTCATCAGGGACTAGGAGGAGATAAATGGTATATGCAACTTTCAGTCCGTTCAATCGGTTTCAGAAGCACCCAGTGCAATACAAATGAGCAGCAGAGAGTTAATTCACCACTTATCAGTCAAGGAATATCTTGACATCTGAAGTCTCTGTGTAGACACTGGCATTACGCTTTGTTCAGCCCCTAGTGTATCGCTCTGTTGACATTTTAGTATTCATGAGAGTGCTTACCTTGAAATCTTTCAAACTGATGAGTTCAATTATAAACTTCAGCTCCCTTTTTTGCCCTACAAGAAACTAAAGGAAGTACGGTTGCAATTACATAAGCAGCTGTCTTTTGAAGACCTTGTATTGCATGATTGTGCAGAAAATGAAGCACTTGCATTTTAACGACATTGGTGTTTGGTAATATTCTCTGGATATTAAACCTTGCTTTCGTCCATGCAGGTTCATCGGGAGGCCGCTGGAACAGCATCACTGAATGATGCACGGTTCGATGATCCTGTGGCTGCCGCAGAAGAGGCGGCATTCTGCAAAGCCTGTGCAAGGTTTGGTTTTGGTCTCTACCTGTACCATGAAGACGAGACGCCGTAGAGGACATCATTTCTCGCCTGATTCGATTTCAGAAGGTTGTGGCTGACCACTCTATCAGATGCCAAGCTTACCACAGCCCGTACTTACTATGCACAAGATATATTCATATATCATCCATACTGAGCTGTAAATATGAGGCACGTCATTTTACCTTTGTTACTTGGCACATCAGCTATTGTAATGTTCATACCATGAGATTGTCGCTCGTTTCTGAACATGCCTAGAAATAATGTCAACTATATGTGATATTGATCATGTCGCAGTTTTGGCGTATGAAATCCTTACGCTCGGGACATTTATAAAGAACGTAGTAAGCTTCATCTACTCTGATACAAGCTCCTCTTTGTCGGGGTGAGATGACCTATATATATGCGTGATCATTTGTTAAGTACTAGCACACAATAAGCACATTATCTCATAATGTCATCTACAAGGTGGTAGCTAAATGCCTGCAAAATTGATTAGACCTCTGCCACATGAGTTGATATCTCCATCCTAGAGGCTTGCGTACCAAGCAGAATGATGGCTGACAATGCGTTAATTGCTTTTGAGTATCTGCATGGTATTCAGACTAGTTCGGATGATAGACGAGGGTCTTGTGAGTATAAATTTTAGGCACAGGAATAGAAAAAACATAAAAATTAAATGTCATGATACGTTGAATCTTACAGGAATGAAAAACACATGAAAAGTAATCAAGTTGCTCAGTGCATCACAAGAAAAACGCAGGAATTTTCTTGAAGGGTTAGGTGTTTGCCATGGATGTCATAGAAATAAAAGAAAATTTTGATGTGGTTGAACTCAATGAAATTTTTTTCTTTAAAATTGCATGCAAAGTAGTCCATGGAAAGTTTTTTGGTCTTCAATCCTACAAATCAAATAACATATATATAGAAAATTCCTAAACAATAGAATCCTCTAAAATTCTTTTGAATCATCGTGGCCCTGCTAAAGCATATGATCATGTTGATCGGAGATTAAGAGGGGGGCATTAGTGAAGTTGGGCTTTCATAGTTCATGGTTGCGGTGGATTATGTCCTGTGTGACCACCGTCCGTTACTCGGTGCAATTCGATGGTGCACTATTGGAGGCATTCTCCCCCTCCCGAGATTTACGGCAAGGTGACACTTCATCGCCATATCTATTGTTATTTGTTGCTAATGGTTTATCTCGGATACTGCATAAGGAGATTTCGGGTGGGTGGCTAAAGGAACTCAAATTATGCAGGCGGGCTCTCGGAATCTCTCATTTATTGTTTGCCGATGACAGATTCTTGTTCTTTGAAGGGGATGGACAACAAGCTACGGTTATTCAGTAGGCTCTAAAACGTTATGAACAGAGTACCGGGCAATTGATCGGCCTGCCCAAGTGTTCGATAATGTTCGGTCCTGCCTGCGACCCTAGTCTAGAGGCGGATATCGTGCATATCTTACAAGTACAGAATATTGGGTTTGACGAGAATTATTTGGGTCTGCCTACTCCAGCAGAATGAAGAGAAATTTCATAAGAGGCTTTTGGATTGGTCAGAGAAATACCAATCTAGTGGGGGCAAGGAGGTTCTGATTAAATCTGTCATGCAATATTGCCAACATGTGCAATGGGAGTTCTTAAATTCTCGGCCGGCTTATGTGAGGATTTCATGAAACTGATCAGGAATTTCTGGTGGGTGATGAGGAGAACCAGAGGAAAGTACACAGGATTTCATGGGAAAAATTGATTAAACCAAAATCCTTCGGTGGCATGGGTTTTGGAGATTTCTGGCTCTTTAATCAAGCCTTGTTGGCTCGACAGGCCTGGCGACTGATTCAATTCCCTGATAGCCTCTGCACGCGCCTTTTGAAGGCGCGACACTACCCTAACAGGGATCTTGCTGATAGAGTTTTTGCGAGAAAGAGCTCCCCGTCCTGGCAAGGTATTGAACAAGGTTTGGAGTTGTTAAAGAAGGGACTCATCTGGAGAGTCAACACAGGTAGCAAATTCCGTCCAGACAGGAGGAAGATTTCATTGCCTGGCATTATGAGAAATGTGGAGTGTTCTCTGATAGAAGTGCTTATCGTCTGGCGCTATGTGATCTCTTGCCAGCGGAGCAAAGTCAGAACAGTGGTTTGGCAGATGGCAGTCGGCGCCTGTGGCAAAACATCTGGTCCACTAAAGTTCCGTATTTTTGCATGGCGACTGGCGACGGAAGCCTAGCGACCCAGCGTCGTAACCGTTGGCGGCGCACCCTAGCGGTGCTCCCTACTTGTGATATGTGGTCTGGAACAAGAAGATGGCTGCGGTTGTCAGATGCACAAAGGCACGAGTGCTACGCGAGGCTATGAGGCAGTGCTGGCAGCTGCCTCCAGAGCGCTCCTTCTTGCGCTCCGGCCCTGACTGGCTATTGTTTTTTCGAAAAAACTGGCAGGAGTGCTGTCATTCTTATAGATAGAAGGATTTGTTAATTATAAAGTGAAGGAGTATAATCATCCTGAGGGCTATAAAAACGGATTATTCAGTACTAGTGGTACTACTCGATATAGCCATGGCCCATGAGCAACAATTGATGTCCTCATGAATGATCTGTGCAAGTCGTTCTTTGTCTACGGAGACATTTGAGAATATACGCCGATTGCGTTCTTTCCAAATGTTCCACCACACATAGAGAATGATGTCACTCCACTGTCGCTGGAGTTCCTTGGAGGTAGAGCTAAGAAGAGTCTCCCACCAAACATCTGGGGATGAAAAGCTCGCCAGCGACGGCCCAGGTTGGACGTCGTTCTAAAGGCTAACTTTGGTCCAAACCTGTCCGGTGTAGGGATAGTCAATGCAGAGATGTTTTGTAGTTTCAGGTTGTGTCCCACATAACTTGCAGAGAGGATCATGAGGCCACCCACGTTTTGCTAGGTTGTCCGCTGTGAGTGCACGGCCTCAAAGGGCGAGCCAACCAAATAGCTTGCACCTTGGCTCAGTGGCCGCTTTCCAAATCTTGGCAGGTTTGAAAGGTGGATAGGAGCCGCAAAATTGAATTGAGTATGCGAAACTAGTCATGTATACCCCGCTTTCACTCCAAATCCACCTGCATTGGCTATTATTGTTACTAGAAAAAGGAGATGAATCCCAGAAGACCCAGCTCTTCTTGTTATTATGGAGAGCATGACACCTTCGGAATGACATTATACATGCCAAAGGTGATGCCACCATGGTAGCATCCCAAGGCCTTCCTAATCAACTATGCTCCCACGGTCGGCGATGAATTCGTCATTCCCTGTGCTGTGGATGAACGCTTTTTTTATAAATATTATTTTTAAAATTAGAAATTCCAAATCTGGACGTCTAGACTCAAAATTTACAAAACTATCACCCTGTCGGCCAACCGTTAGCCGACAACGCTCTTGTCGGCCAACCGTTGGCTAACAACGGCGTTGTCGGCCAACGGTTGGCCGACAGGCGTTGTCGGCCGACGGTCGACCGACTTCGGCCAAACGTCGAGTCAGCCGCGTTGTCAGCCCAAAAAGTTGGACGACAAGGCTAACGCCAGCCCCTCTGGCGTGTGACTGCGAGGGCAAACGCCACTGTCAATAGCGTTTGCACTGCATATCAAACGCCAGCTCCTCTGGCGTGTGACTGCGAGGGCAAACGTCATTGTCAAATAGCGTTTGCACTGCATATCAAACGCCAGCCCCTCTGGCGTGTGACTGCGAGGGCAAACGCCACTGTCAATGGCGTTTGCACTGCATATCAAACGCCAGAAGCAGTGGCGTTTGGACTGCATAGCCAGACGCTCGCTATTTCATTTCTGCAGGTGTAGCAATGTGGATCTGAGTTTTTTTCTCTTGGTGACTGACTGATATTCTTCTGTGATCTACCTGAGATCTTAATGTTGTGGTGGGTTGATCATCAGAGCAAATTGCATCCTGAAGATAATTACTATTGATTCTCATCATCCATCGTTTTTCCTTGCCGGAAGATTGGTTTTTAAGGTATGACTTGTAATCGTACTCCAGATCTTCCATCCTTCTTTCCATGAAGTTACTACAGTGAAATATCTTTTCACAACATATCGGTGGGGCCCAGAAAAATAAAGCGGCCAAAATTGCTAAGGGATGTGTTGCCCACATTTAATCAGAGTTCGTGTCTATTTCATGTGTATTTCAATATGTAGTTTATCTAAACCATTTTTTTGTGACGTTTTAACAAACCATTTCATGAAATTCAAATTAACTAGGCCATCAGCCACTGGTATTTTCCCAAACTGATAGCATGTCCTTGCTTTTATGCTAGCATGTGAGAAATCAAGTACTGTTAGTTTATAATTTGCAAACACAAGTTAAAAGGGCAACATGCTAACTCAGCCGTTTGGACTACATAGCCAGCGAAGGTCGATAAACGCCCACGGCAACCTCCTCCTTTCTCTCCAAAAATGCAGTCCAAACGCCACTGCTTCTGGCGTTTGATATGCAGTGCAAACGCCATTGACAATGGCGTTTGCCCTCGCAGTCACACGCCAGAGGGGCTGGCGTTAGCCTTGTCGTCCAACTTTTTAGGCTGACAGCGCGGCTGACTCGATGTTTGGCCGAAGTCGATCGACCATCGGCCGACAACGGCGTTGTCGGCCAACCGTTGGCCGACAATGCCGTTGTGAGCCGACGGTTGGCCGACAAGAGCGTTGTCGGCTAACGGTTGGCCGACAGGGTGATAGTTTTATAAATTTTGAGTCTAGACGTCCAGATTTGGAATTTCTAATTTTAAAAATAATATTTATAAAAAAAAGTCAAGAAGCCGGTATAGATCCGGAGGTGCATATTAGGGCAACCAAACCAATGGGACGGTGGAAGGCGCCTCCTTCGGGGTGGGCAAAGATCAATACAGATGCGAGCTTCTCCACGACGACCGGTGAAGCTAGTCTGGGAATTATCATCTAAGACTCGAACGGACATATGTTGCTCTCATCCTAGAAATTCTTACCGACAACGGCGAGCGTTGAGGAAGCAGAGATTCTGGTGTGTTTAGAAGGACTTCGACTGTGTGCTGAGCGGGTACGGCTCCTAGCTGTCAACGGATCGGATTGCTTCTTACCCACTCGAGCACTTCAAGCTCGCACATTCGACTTGCCGTGAGAACGTGATGTTATTAGTGGCAGTGCCACGTATAACCTGTGGATCAAATTTTAAAGAAGGCTGATCCTACATGATTTTAGATTTGGCACCACCACTGGGTGTTGTGGCAGAAGTAAGGACAACGATGTGTCTCCTGCTAGAGGTTCAAGTGAGTCATGTAAATGTAAAGAGAGGTAAATGTAGTAGTTTATTCTTTAGCTGATTAATTTAGCAAGAAAGAGCGTGCATTGTGCTGTGTGGCGATTTACGGCTCTTCTTTATGTCTATAAGAGCTTCTCCAGAATAACTGTTACTATATTATTTGGCGATGAATAAAAATCTCTCTTTCCCTAAAATAGAATAAAAATAAGCACATTATAAAAAACAGTTTTCTCATGCTAAGCACCAGCGTTAAATGATCTAACCCTAGTAGTAACAAGTTTTGCTTCCGATGGGCGCCAGGAATCGAGAAAGAACACGGCAGGTTGCCGAGCCGGTGCGCGCGTGGTGCGGCACCGCAAATACTGCACTCTCACGCGCGCACACAGACACAGGCCTCGCGCGTCGCGTTGCCTCCCCAACCCGCCCACCCACCCATCCCCTCGCGCCGTTGCCCGGCTCCATGGGCGACCCGCCGGCGCTCAAGAGGCCCAAGCTCGAGAAGGACGACTACGACTCTGCCTACTGGCCCCGCCCCTCCTCCAATGGCTCCGCGCCCAATCCCCCCGCCTCCGCCGCCAGCGCCAGCGAAGCGCCGCCGCCGGTGGAGGAGGACGACGACATCGCGGAGGAGGCTGTGCTCGCGCTCATCGCCCACCGCGAGCGCGACGTCGAGCGGTGCAAGCTCAAGCTCATCCACTGCCAGTCCCTGGTACGCCACCGCCGTCCCTTCTTCCCCACCCCCTTTCGGTGCGATCTTGGTGGGTTCTGAATTTCTGATGATGGCCGCTGTGCGCCGCAGCTGGACACCGCCGAGAACAAGCTGGCTGAGGCGCAGTCGCGGCTCGCCCGATACCGAGATCGCGCGCCCGATCGCAAGGTGGCGCCGCCGCCAGAGCAGAAGGCTCCCACCCCCAATCGCAGGACGCCTCCTCCGAGCCAGAGGGACCCCAAACCGTCGCCGCCGAACCACAAGGCTCGGGCGCCAGCGCCGCAGACGGCGGGGAGGCCACAGCTTGTAATCCCGGGGGCCACCACCCGGCCGGCTCCGCGGCCTGCGCTGCGCCCAGAGCCCACGCCCGGGTTGAAGAAGGCCGCACCCCCGTCATCGTCTTCATCACCGGCGCCGCCTGAGCGGCCGAGGACAGAGGAGAAGAAACCCAAGAGAAAGATCGGTACTTCTTGCGTGTTATCCATTTTAGGACAAGTTACCCAGTAAAATTCGATCTCCATTGATGTGCTTGCTATACATGTCTGATCCTGTTGTCCTGGTTTACAGAACAGAAAGAGCATCAGAATTTGATTCAGAGTGTGAGGAAGTCATCTGCGACGGTGCTTAGGTTCCATGGCGGCACTGTGGTCTCGAGCCAACACAAGAGGAAGCTTAGGTGTCTTGAGCTATGCCCTGCTAATGACCAGCTTGTTGTTACCAGGTATGCTTGACAGCCCATGATAAATACCATAAACGCACTGATGGTAAATGTGTCACATTCTGCCTCATTTTAGTGAAGAGTCATAGCAAATTTGGTAAAAGTTACCTCTAATTCGATAAGAATGATGAATGAGAACAACGCATCCTTACAACTAGGTGTGAGGGCTATTGGCCATTACTATTTGACGCAGGCGTTATCCCAAACAACCAACAAGTGTCTGAATGTTAGCAATAATATAATTGTAAACTGGGTGGAGTTACAAGTGCTAAGCGCTGTTTAGATGGATATGCTTAGGGAAATGGTTGGATTTTTGGTTAGCTATTGATCTCAATCATATGTGGCAGAGTAAATCATGTAACTAAATTTAATAATCATGATATCTGTTAAGTTCACTTAACTTTTGCTTGACACTGAACTCCAGCCTAATGTTTTCTTGTGATGCAGTGCATTGGATGGAATGATTACTATGTGGCAAGTACAGTCAAAAGGGTAGGCCTCGTACTACTATGATTTCTCGTCATGCTATATCTCCCTTTTATTTCTGGAAATTTTACTAGGCTTTCAAAAACATTTGGGAGATAGGGTTACCTGTTTCCATGACTATTAGAGTAAAATAAATTAGAAGAAGCATATGCCACCATTATATTCGAAATAAACCCAATAAAGTGTTATGGTTGCTTGGAGATTAAAAAAATGCCTTTGCTAAAATTAAACCCACAATTTCGATATGCCTCAATGCAGACTAGGCAGTAATTAATGAAGACTTTACCGTGTAATATTGAAATTTGCTGCCAGCAGGAGCCCTTGGCAATTGGTTATTACTCGCTGCATCATATTGACACTAAGCGAGAATAAATGCATGCTAGTGATTGCTATTGTGTATTTGAATTAGTATTTTGTTTATGAAGCTCACGTGCTAATTATTGCGAAAGCTGTTAAGAACCCACTTTAGCACCTGTCTGGGTGTTTTGTTCCTTGATACAAAAGCCAAGTAGTTGCCTGATGCTCTTGCATTGTTTGTGCCCTGCCTTGCCTCATGCACTTTCACAACACCAGGATATTAAACTCAGCATCAGGTTCATATCCTGTAGTTCTATGGGAAAAACTGAGGTTCAATACAATTAGTGGTCTAGTGGCTGTCAAGAGTATGTCAAGTTGTCAACAATTTTGCCAAGTGGCATGGGAAACACCTACGTGGCACTATGGCCAAATTCCCCATCGCCTTCCTTCAATACGTGTCCATGAAGTGCTGGTCTATAATGTTTAAAGAGATTAAATTTAACTTCAACATGGTATAGATATTCACGTGACAATTTCATATACTATTGTTATCCTGAAATAACATTTGATTCCATGGATCTCATATAATATTTAACTTGGCTTATGATTATGTGGAAATACAATACAATCAATTGATAAAAATTATTGTAGCTCCATGAAGTTTAGGATGTATATGATTTATTTGTTTATTTTCTACTTATGCATTGCCTTCTGCAAAAGCCAGTATTTTCACAAAATTGCCACACTGCGATGTTCATCACGTGTGTTGTTGCATGTGACCTAGGATACTAGGGAGAATTTAACTCATATGGTTGTGGAGCTGCACGAATTTCTGTTTGGTTAAAAGCATGGTTTGACAATTAGATCTATTTGTACTTGCAGACCGTCTATCTCCTTGCTTAGCACTACAAATTGCTTTTCTCCAAATCAACGGTGGCCTGAGGATGTAGCTTGGCATCCAGATGGTGACACTATTTTTGCTGTATATAGTGCTGATGGTGGTGACTCCCAGGTTTCAATGATGAATCTTAACATATCAGGACAAGTAAGAGTTCTGTTAAAAGTACCACACCTCATTCTATCTATTAGTCATACAAGGTTTTTCTCAATTTAACAAGAACATTGTTATAATACAATCCTGTTACAGTGAACTGACTTGGTTTCGTAGGCAGTTTAGATCCATGGAAAATCTTTTTAGCTCATCTTCAATATGGCAAACTGCAAAGAACAATCACACATGAAGGATTTTCCCTAGTAAAATTTATCTCATTTTAAATCCGGTTGCCACAGAGGTAGGAATTTGTTAGGTATCTTTTTAAGCCATTCATGTTCTTAGATTCACCTAATACCCTGCAAGGCTGCAAATTATTGCCTGGGACTGAATTTGTACTTCTCTTCTATGCTTGATGCAATAATGATTAGCTGCTCATACTGTGTACCTCGTATTAACAACAATGGCTCTCAAATTAGGTCTTCTTAAATGACCAACTAAACTAGCTTCATTAATGTTAGTATCTGAGCATGTTTATGTTATTCTGCTATTTATCTGTGGCTGCATCAAGGACCCAGTGTAATATGCAGCTATGTCATGTAAAATCTTGTAAGAATCCATGCAGCCGTTCTTACTGTGTAGCTATGCCTTTCTGTTCTTCCTTTTGATGAGTAACATATGATTTACTTTCAACATTACTAAAATGTGTTTCATCATCTTTCCCCTGAAACAGAAGAAAGTTAGTTTCCTGCCAGCGAAGCCTCATACTAAGGGAATCATAAACAACATAAATTTCATGCCCTGGTCTGATGCTTGCTTTATGACTGGTGGAAGTGACCATGCTGTCATACTATGGCAAGAGAAAGATGATTCATGGAACCACAAGAAAGTGCACAAGGACTTGCATTCTTCTGCTGTCATGGGTGTTGCTGGACTTCAACAGAGAAAAACGATATTATCAGTTGGCTCTGACAAGAGGATAATATCATTCGATCTCTCAGCTGAAAGGACAGAGTACAAGAACCTAATTGATAGTAAATGCATGAGTGTATTACTAAATCCACGTGATTTCAACTTATATATGGTGCAAACAGCGTAAGTAAAATTCAAATATTGTTTCTGGATCGCTGGGTTCGATTTTGCATCTCAACCTCTTATTGCATTAAAATCCTTGTACAGAAGCTCACCAAGAGTCATCAATAAATAAAAGTTTGTAATAGTTCAAGCATTTCGATGTAGAGTTCAAGTTCCAATACTACCAAAATTTATGCATCAATTGAGATCATATAATTATCATTTTGAGTTTCATGTGCAATCC
This sequence comes from Stipa capillata, assembly GCA_019208055.1. NCBI lineage: Eukaryota > Viridiplantae > Streptophyta > Magnoliopsida > Poales > Poaceae > Stipa > Stipa capillata. The sequence goes on from JAGXJF010002242.1 coordinate 27,996, forward strand.
ATTCCTGTGGTGCCTTTTGGTTGCCTGTGCTCACGCTAAATGTTGTGTGTGCTCTTTCTTGTTTTTGACAGGTCGCCTGGAAGGCAGCTTCGGTTGTTTGACATCAGGCTTAGGCAGACTGAGGTTCACGCAGTTGGTTGGAAGCAAGAGAGCAGTGAGTCTCAGTCAGCTCTAATAAACCAGTCATGGTCACCGGACGGCTGGTACTTGTCATCTGGGTCGGCAGACCCTGTGATCCATATCTTCGACATCAGGCATAATGGCCACAACCCCTGCCAGTCCGTGCAAGCGCACCAGAAGCGGGTCTTTAAGGCTCTTTGGCACCAAACCTTCCCAGTTCTGACATCGATATCATCGGACCTTAGCGTTGCGATCCACAAATATTCATGAAAAACGACCTGTTTATTTGGTGCAGCGGATCAACAACATTTTTGTAGCGAACTTGCAAAATTGAGAGCATCAAATCCCAGGAATTTTTTTGTTCACTCATATCATGCATCAGTTGAGTTCCAAAGGAATTGGCAGCAACATCTGCACTTTTTGAGCTACTGTGGCAGGAACATCTGCATTACCCTATCTACCACTGCCAGAGTGATGCATCTGAAGAGCCCCCAGTTGAATGTTTTGCTCTTGTTACTTGTAAAGAACTAGATGGGGTACCCCAGATATGTTGAAAACTATTCCAAAATACTTCTTTTCTCTCGTCACGTTCTCCTTTTTGCAATGCAAAGTCTTGGCCACCAATTGGTGTATTACAAGCATCTGGAGATCTAAAGGTCAAAGTGACTATCCCAATCCAAAGGAACCAACTTGTTTCAGTTCCAACATGTGTGGTCTACATCTTGTATTGGCTACTGAATTGTCCAATAAGAACTTGACAGTTAGCCTCTTGCAGTTGGTTATACATATTACTTCACCTGAGCCAACCTATGCACTGAATAGACTGACACGTCATATGGTGTTTTGTCTGACGTGGCACGTCATCTGTCCATTGTGCCTTCAGTTTTCTTCAATCACTTCGATTGGAAATCAAAGTTACCAAATAATCATTAGAGAGGAAATGCATAGAACTGAGCGGTTAATGTACCACGATTCTGATTGGTGAAATAGTCCTTCAATTGTTTTTTGATTGGTAAAATATGTGAACCTGAAGAAACTAGAAATACAACACTATGATCGGACGCTAAATATTGCTCGTCGTTTTGGAAGTCGACACGGTCTCCTTCAAGCATATTTGATCATTGGTTTTCTCATCATATTGATAGCACGCATTGCAGATCGACAAGGCCTATGAATCTTGTGGCGATAGCAACTATTTGTAAGAGGAGCTATTCCATCCGCACATTTGCTATCGCCATCCTTGTCTATCTCCCCGTCTGGATTCGCATGCTCCGGGACCATGCATGGGATGAAAGTCCAATCTAAAGTTGCTAAAGGTACTATGCACCAAACCCAGGAAGGAAAATTCTTAGAAGCTTCTTAATCATGGATCAAGTTAAAATTTAAATGAAATACTGCACTTAAAGATTATCTGATCGATGAAGAACTGCCAATTTTGTTCCTTCCTATTTTAGATTGAAATTTGCTCCGGTTATCTTTGCTCCAATTAACTATTTTTCGATCTGTACAACTTCCTTAATCTTAGCTATTCCGTGTAGAAGTTTTAATATAACAAAAATTATGCCTATGCTCATTTTGGCTAAGTTCATATGGGAAAAAATAGAAATAAACACCTAACATATAACATATGGTCAGCTTTAGAAAAAATTAACACGGCTATCACGTGGCACCATGAAAGTGAGTAATCTTTTCGTGGATGACTAAAAACCAAGTCCCCTTTTCCCCCAGTAATGAACCCAAACTACAAAATATTTCTACTGTGAAACTTTTGACCGTAAGAAACATTTTAACACTTGGAGAGAGATCTACCTAGTGTATTCTTGGAGTGTACAAATTGCAGTCACCTCTATAAACCACTAGGCGAAAAATACACCGGGAAAAGAAAACCTCCGGTTGGTCGCACTCGCATCCTCTCCTCTCCTCTCCTCTCCATCCATCACCACCTTATCATCATCACCACCAAGAACAGCACCAGCGCCTCTCCACTGCCATCGACATGGCTTCTTCTCAAGGTTAGGAATTCATCCATAATTCTTGTTTAATTTTTCTTGCCACTTCAAGTGCGTAGTTCCTTGCGATTTGGGGTCTTTGATTTGTTCTAGCTACGCATGGTGACCGTGTGCATGGTTGATTGCTTTCTGACAAGAAAGAGCTGATGTGCAGAGGAGAAGACAAGTGTCCAGTCCGACGAGCCTTCCTCAGCGGCAGAGGAGCAGCAGCCGACGCGCAGGGCGGCTCCGGTAGGGGCTCCGGCGAACCCGTTCGACTTCTCAACCATGATGAACTTGCTCAATGTAAGCTGCTGATTCTGACCTGTAGAAGCTAGCTAGCTAGATACATACTCTGCTGAAGCATTTGCCTATAATTTCCTTGTCTTTGAAGTTCAGTAGACAAGACGAATTCTTCGAAAATTTGTACCAGTTTGAGTTACGTTGGTCCTTAATTTGTTTCGATTTAACAAAAATTCGTGGCCATTCCAATCGTTTTGGAAGCTGAGTAATAATATATCTGAATTCGGTGGTATACTGATCAAGCAGGACCCGAGCATCAAGGAGATGGCGGAGCAGATCGCCAAGGACCCGTCCTTCAGCGAGATGGCGGAGCAGCTACAGAAGACGGTGGCGCAGCCGCCGTCGGAGCGGCCGCAGGATGCGGCGTCGGCGGCGGCGGCTCTGGACCCGCAGAAGTACGTGTCCACCATGCAGCAGCTGATGCAGAACCCGCAGTTCGTGGCCATGGCGGAGCGCCTCGGCAGCGCGCTGATGCAGGACCCCGCCATGTCCTCCATGTTCGGCGGCCTCACCAACCCGGCACAGAAGGAGCAGCTCGAGGCCCGCGTCGCCAGGATGAAGGAGGACCCCACCCTCAAGCCCATCCTCGACGAGATCGAGTCCGGCGGCCCCGCTGCCATGATGAAGTAACGTCACAGGCCACTAGCCCACTAGCTGCATGCATCTCCGACCGGGTTCTTCGATTTCTCGGTCTGAAGAATCTCACGAGTGTTAACGGCGTTCTTGTTCGGTTTCCAGGTACTGGAACGACCCTGAAGCGCTGCAGAAGTTCGGCCGCGCCATGGGCGTCGGCCCGTCCGGCGAGGCCGCCGCCGCCGAGCGCGTCGGCGAGCCGGAGGAAGACGAAGCAGGCGACTACGAGGACGAGTCCATCATCCACCACACAGCCAGCGTCGGCGACGTGGAGGGCCTGAAGAAGGCGTTGGAGGACGGAGTTGACAAGGACGAGGAGGACTCGGAAGGGCGAAGAGGGCTGCACTTCGCGTGCGGCTACGGCGAGCTGAAATGCGCGCAGATCCTCCTGGAGGCCGGCGCGGCGGCGGACGCGGTGGACAAGAACAAGAACACCGCCCTGCACTACGCCGCCGGGTACGGCCGCAACGACTGCGTCTCGCTCCTCCTCGACCACGGCGCCTCCGTGTAAGCTCTCTGCACGCATGCAGCTGCGTCCATCACTGAACCCTATGTAGCTTCGCTTCACTTGCTAATCAACCATGGCGCGTGCATGGTGCAGGACGTTGCAGAACCTGGACGGGAAGACGGCCATCGACGTGGCGAGGCTCAACAACCAGGAGGAGGTGCTCAAGCTGCTCGAGAAGCACGCCTTCGTGTAGATGCCATTATCATCTTTCATCTTGCCCTGTCAGTTTGCTTCATTATTCCCACTTCGTGCTGCTCCTGCTTAATTGATTTCTCTCTCCCAGAAAGAAAAAGTTTCTCTTCCATATGTAATTCATAATTTCATATCGATCGATCTGTATGTATTGAGTGTGGTAGAATTGTCTGGTTCCCGGATTATTGTTGAGTATCCATTCTGTTGATCATTCCAGAGTTTTGATTAATGAATAAGGAATAAATTTCCGTTTCATATTCTTCTTTGCTCCTTCGATCAATTTCCTTCAAATTTGCCTGCTTGTCCCGATCTGAGAGCCACGATGCAATTTGCCATTCAACAAACTTACGGCACAAAATAGGTAAATTAGGTATGATGCTCTTCTTTTTTTGGAGGAACCCGTTTTCCCATCCGTTGAGAAGAAAATTAGAGTTTTATGTGCAAGTTGAGCCACAAGCATACAGAGAGGGGAGGCTAAGTTCCCACACGGGATGCCTCGGCTTGTCGACGGCGATGTCGTCGCAATGGACATTGCACCCGACGCGCCGGTAGTCCCAGCTAGTGTGCCGGTAATACCACCGGAGCCGCCAGCCGTCGGGGAAGGCGACGATCTTCGGAGCCATGTCGGCGTGGGCAACGCCGTGGAGGAGCAAGTCCGAGTCGCGCACGATGTCTCCGGCGGCGTGATCTTTATCCGGCGTGTTCATCTCGTTCTGAGGCGCAACCACCACATGTCTGCAGAGGTGTTCCATGTGGATGAGCTTGATCAAGTCAGTTGTGCCGCTGGTGGCCGTGCGGCGGTCGCCCATCCCCACCAGGACGAACACCACCAGCGCCGGCGCGCGCTGTGGCCGTGGACGCGACCGCGAGGAGGAGCAGGAGCACGACCGCTTGTGCTCAGCATCAATCTGAGTCGTACGTAATGGATCCGACGGTTCACATTGATACCGAGTGCTTTCGAACGGAGATTACAGTTTCCACCTCCCCCCTGGATGGAGCTTCGGTGGAGAGCATGTCCCGCGTCTTTCAAACTCTTCTCCGGCGACGGCGGCTGCTCCTCCGTCCCTTCCTCCAGACCACTTTTCTCCGCCTCCATGGCTCCATGGGAAACCCCTCCCACCGCGAACTCCGCTCTGCCAACGACGAGCTCGTCGCCCTCGCGCGGCAGCGCGGCGCCGCGGCCGCTCGCGCCGTGTTCGACGAAAAGCCGCACCGCGACGCTGTCGCCTACGCCACCATGGTCGGACTCCACCTCAGGGACCGCGACCTCCCGCGCGCGGAGGCGCTCTTCCGCGCGGCACCGGCGGCTGTTCGTGCATCTCTCTGGACACCGTCATGCTCGACGGGTACGTCAAGGCTGGCCGCGTCGACCGCGCCCGCAGGCTGTTCGAAGGAATGGCGGTGAAGAGCGTGGTCGCGTGGACCTGCATGGTCTCTGGATACTGCCACACCGGCCGCGTCGACGAGGCGCGCCGGTTCTTTGATCTGATGCCGGCGAGGAATGTCGTCTCGTGGACGACGATGGTGCAGGGGTACGTGCGCAGCGGGATGCTGAGGGAAGCGAGGGAGATGTTCGACAAGATGCCCGAGAGGAATGTGGTTGCCTGGACAGTGATGGTCAAGGCCTACGCCGATAATGGTCACATTCAGGAGGCAATGGAGTTGTTTCGACAGGATGCCCCAGAGGAACTCATATTCCTGGAACGCCATCATCTCTGGTTTCCTCCGTGCTGGGAAAGTGGACGAAGCAGTTCAGTTGTTTGAGAGGATGCAACCCCAATACAGGAGTGTGATTTCTTGGACTGTAATGGTCACCGCTTGGCACATAATGGTTGTGTTTCGAGGGCAAGAGAGTTCTTCGACAGAATGCCGAACAAGGATATCGCAGCGTGGAATGCGATGATCACTGCTTATGCCAACGATGGCCAGCTGAACGAAGCTCGGAGGCTATTCAATTCGATGCCTGCAAAGGACCTGGTGAGCTGGAATATCGTAATCGATGGGTATGCCAAGAACGAGCTCAAGGACGAAGCTTTGAGCTTATTTATTCTTATGCTCCGGTCAGCAGTATCTCCTAACAGCACTTCATTAACCAGTGTCTTAGTTATATCTGAGAGCACGGTAGAAGTTGAGCAAATCCATGGATTGGCTATCACACTAGGACTCCTGTCAGAAACTTCCTTAGGAAATGCTCTGCTCATCATGTATTCAAGAAGTGGTGACCCGCAATCCGCGTGGCTCGCTTTCAGGAGATTGGAAGAGAAGGATGCCATAACATGGACATCGATAACACAAGCTTTCGCGAACCATGGCTGCGCTCCCTACGCATTGCAGTCATTTGCTCAGATGTTGAGGCGTGGATACCAGCCCAGTTCAACCACCTTCACTGCTGTGCTGTCAGCTTGCAGCCATGCCGGTTTCTTCGAGAAAGGTCGAAAGATCTTCAGATCAATTCACCATGCTTACGGACTCGACCCGACCATCGAGCACTACTCCTGCCTTGTCGACCTCCTCGGTCGCGCAGGGCATGTGAGGGAAGCCAAGGACGTCGTCGACGCCATGCCGCAGGATATGCGCGACGATGCCATCCTGGGGACGCTGCTGGGAGCCTGCATGGTGCACAATGAGGTAGATGCAGCAAGGGAAGTGGGTGAGGATCTTGTCAAATCTGACCCCTCTGGTTCAGGAGGCTACACTATTTTAGCCAATGTATTCGCATCAGGTGGATTGTGGGATGAGATGGCAAGTGTGTGGAAGGCTATGAAGGGGAGCAAGGTGAAGAAGACGCCTGGGTTTAGCCAGATCCAAGTGGACAGAAGGAACCATGTGTTCTACTCCAGGGACCAGATGCATCCGGAGTGTGCAGAGATATATGAGATGCTGACTGACACGCTTGTTCCTCAGATGAAGGATGGATCAGATAGTATGAGCCGATGCAGTTGCAATTGATTGATCCCTTTGATGAACAAGCTTATCAGAGTTTCTCTGACGTAGTTGATTATACCAAATTAACACAGGTTGGTCGCCGCTGCATGTCTCTGTCACTGACGACGGCTACTGCACTGTTTTTTGAATAAAAAACTCTTCTTTTCCCTCTCGTTTCATCTCATCTGTCTTCCCGTTCTCCCGGTTCGATTCCTCCACAAACTCTTATCTTCCGCACCCCAAAATTCCCCGCTTTTCTGCTTCTGCTTCGACTCATCTGAACCCACACTGCTCCCATGGCGGCGGCGGGCGAGCCGGAGGTGATCCGGGACAAGGCGGCGATGCGGGCGTGGTCGCGGCGCCGCCGCGCGGAGGGCAAGACCGTGGCGCTCGTGCCCACCATGGGCTTCCTCCACGAGGGCCACCTCTCCCTCGTCTCCGCGGCGGCGGCCTCCGCTGGTCCTGTCGCCGTGGTGGTCTCCATCTACGTCAACCCCAGCCAGTTCGCGCCCACCGAGGACCTCGCCACGTACCCCTCCGACCTCGCCGGCGACCTCCGCAAACTCGCCTCCAACGACGACGTCGCCGCGGTCTTCAACCCCCCGGACCTCTACGTCCGCGGCGGGGTTGCCCGCGCCGACGCCTCCGGGGGCGGCGCTGTGTCCTGCCTGGAGGAGCAGGCGGCTGGGGACGGGCACGAGACGTGGATTCGGGTGGAGCGGCTGGAGAAGGGGATGTGTGGGGGCAGCCGGCCCGTGTTCTTCCGTGGTGTGGCCACTGTGGTCGCCAAGCTGTTCAACATCGTCGAGCCCGACGTCGCCGTGTTCGGGAAGAAGGATTATCAGCAGTGGCGTGTCATCTGCCGAATGGTAACAAATTTGACATTACTTTGCGTATTCTGATGTTTTGCTTCAGTCAAATATCTGCTGGCCCAACAACAATTTCTGGGCTGCCTGATACTGATACATATAGGAAGAAAAACACAGTCTTATGAACATAGTAAGCTATCTTTGATGTGAACAGGAATTGTTCAGTGGACAACAAGCCTTGAATTAAGATTCATTTGACGCAAAATGATGTCATCGTGCAATCTGAATATTCTTGGTGCGGGATTATTGGTTGTTGTCAACTTGTCATTGCACTCTTCTCGTAGTTAAGCGGTTCTCACCGAGGGTCAGCTTAGTATGCATGTCTGGCACATAATTTTGGAACAAGTAGCTACTTGAAGAGTAGCTTTTGGTCTTGCTTTTTGGACAGCTTGACAACGTGATACTTTTCTTTAAACGATATGTAGAAAATGTTTATTTAGGGAGTAGTTTTTGCTCCACTTAGAAAAATCATTTTGAATTGATGGTCTAATGGATAACTTGTTTGTTCCTGTTTTGACGCTTCAGTTACATTTTTCAAAGAATAGTTCTATTAGCTCAGTATTTTCAGTTGTTTCTGTTATTAAGATATGCTCATGTTGTTTTCAGGTTCGTGATCTTGATTTTGCCATAGAGATAATAGGATCAGAAATAGTTCGAGAAGCTGATGGTCTTGCCATGAGCTCTCGCAATGTGCACCTATCACGTGAGGAAAGGGAAAAGGTTTGCCTTTTACTGAAATTGACAAATTGTTTTCCTATACTGGTATATCCTGCTACTGTACCAATTTTGTTATAGTCAGACGCATCAATTGAACATATTTGTGAGATAATCTCTTTGAGGATTTATTATTTTTTATTAAAATTCTTGTAGCAACCTTTCGCACTGGGCCTTGTACAAAATCTACGAACATCGCCCCAAAGTGTTCAATTGAATCTAGCTATAAATTTGTATACAAGTAAATTTCTGGGAGGAATTTGCATATTTCCCTTCCCTTTCTGTTTGCAATATAAGTTGTATTCAGTTTGTTAGCACAAGCTTTAGGCAATCCATCGGACAACACTAAGCAGTTGGTACATATCATGGAACAATTTCAATAATATAGAATTGATGATTTCTAAATTGCTTTTGATTATGGTTATTTCTTTTGTAGGCGCTATCCATCAGTAAATCACTGGTAAATGCTAGAGCTGCTGCCTTGAATGGAAATAATGCTAGCAAACAAATAAAGAATCAAATAGTGCAGACACTGACTGAAGCTGGCGGTCAGGTTGACTATGTCGAGGTAATGTTGGAGTCTTTTTTCCTTCGCTGTTCAAGTGCTTTTTAAAGCAATCTTGTGCTCAAAACTTTTATGTAGTGATTGAGTTCTGTCTCATTGTGATTTATTTCTTTTCCTTTTTGTTGTAAACCTGATGCTGGTTATCTTCTGGAGAACCTTTGGAATCTACATGGCATACTTGTATAGTTTGTAGTATCAGGCAGCCATACTCAGCATAATCATCTAAATATTTTTTTGCCTAAAACAACATACTGCTGATTTGATAAAAAGTTCATATTTGGCTATTTTGAAAAGAATAACACCATACTGGGCATCTGAATTTCTCAAGGAACATTTTATGGCAAGTTTAAAAAACTTAAATTTTTTTATTTGTATTGATGAACTTGTGATGCCGATGCAGATTGTGGAGCAAGAAAGTTTGGTACCTGTGGAGATGATCGATCGCCCTGCTGTCATTTGTGTTGCCGCATGGTTTGGAAAAGTTAGACTAATTGATAATATCGAAATCCGTACGCGATCCTGAGGTTTTTGCTGTCTCCTGTGGCCTTGGAAATGTATCTATATCCTGTTCTTCACCTATTTGCATTTTTTGTTGAAATATTAGTCATGTTGTACACTGTAAGTCTGTAACAACCACATAAAGACAACTAGCAGGATCCTTAATAAATCTGTTCCTTTTTTTTGAGATGATAAGTGTGTTCTTTTGATTGAAGTCACTAGTTCCTGGAATGCCAAGTGCACATAATTTTTGGACCAACAGAAGGGATTCTAGCTCATTAAAGAAAGGAATCCATTACCAGGATGACCAAATCCTTTAGAGCAGCTTCATGTCAATTAATGGCAGTGATATCCAAGAACATATGCACTAAGAAAACCGGCGTCGATCGGACGGGCGGAGCACTCGATCGGCCGTCTCTTCGACCGAGTTCGATCTCATTGAAGGGACGTTCCCATTGCAACATAAAAATTTCACGTGCAACATTTTTTTAATCAATGGATCATCTTTTTCCTGCGGTTTAACAAAAATATGCAAAATATATATATTTACAACATATGCAAAATTTCAAATAAATACATGTAATAAAAAATTATACGTATGTAACAATTTCCATCCAATACAACATTTCATACAAAAATAGCTACAACAGGAAAAACTAACACATGTAACATAAAAACTAACTTATGCAACAATGTGAAAACACATTTACAACATGCACATAATCTATGCAACTGAAATCTAAAAAAAACATTATAATATAACGTCCACGTACATACAACATGTAAAAGCAAACCCATGCAACACCGAAAATTTCCAAATCACTAACATCTCACCGTCATCATCTGACCCATCGGCCTCGCCGCCTCTGAGCTTACCGACGATGAATCTAACCAATTGGGGCCTCACCTTCGCTAGATCCGGACAGCCCAAACTCGTCTCTTGCACTTCAGCTCAGTGGTGCGGAAATTTCCGTTTTGAGTTCCACCACGAGGTTGAAGTGGTGGCTTCTGCAAGCTCCATCTCGAGCATGGGCGCAGTAAGATTGAGAAGGAAAAGACATGGGAAAGAGGAGGCCTTATTGGGCAGGAGGAATGGAGGAGGTGGAGTAAGCCACAGGTAGAGGCACTCGGGACCGGAGCCATGGGCGGAGACGCATGCGAAGCAGCAGGTGGAGCGAGGAGCTGGCCGATTTTTCAACAAATAGGTCGGCTAATTAGTAGCTTTTTCCATATAAAGGGTGAAAGATCCATAAAAGCATGAGAAACAAGAATCAGTAGTATATGCCTGAGTTCCCAGGCCACCATGTTCAAGTTACTTTCAGATCTTCTCCCGGTGATCTTCTTCAACTTTGCCATGGCATGGGTGCAGCCCGGCAACATGGCTGGCCTGAGCTTGCAACTTGTCGCCCTTAGCCGGGGCTCCGGCGAGCACGCCGGCAATGACTCTTCCTACACCACGGAGAAGCTGCGCCTGCCGATCTCGACGTCGGCCCGGTTCGCCTACGGCGTGTTCGTGTCGATCGGCACCGGGGAAGGCGCCAGGCTGAAGGTCCTCGGGCTCGGCACCGCCGCCAACACGTCGTGGGTGATGTACGAGCCGTGCCGCGCGCCGCTGCCGCAGGTCGGCCACCTCTTCTCGCCGGCCGCGTCGCCCACGTTCCGCGGCGTCCGCGGCGACGACCCCGTCAGTGCGCCGCCCTACCGCCGCACGGCCAACGGCTGCTCCTTCGCTTCCCGTTCGCTCGCACCACCGATGGGGCCACTGCCGCCGGGTACCTCTGGCGCCACTCCTTCCACCTGCGTAGCGGCTGGCCGGGCGCGGCCGTGGAGTCCATTCCCATCGTCGTGTTCAGCTGCGCGCACTCGGCCGTCGGATTCCGCAACGACGGCACCCTCGGCGGGGTGCTCTCCCTGAGCCACTCGCCGCTCTCGCTCTTGACGCAGCTCGGTGCGCGCGCCGACGGGAGGTTCTCCTACTGCCTCCCCAAGCCCACCCCCCGTGGCGCAACCCCCACGGCTTCCTCCGGCTCGGTGCCAACGTCGCGACCCCTCCGCTGCACGCCCGCACGACCCGCCTCATCGTGCACCCCGGCGTCCCCGGCTACTAACTTAGCCTCGTTGGCATCAGCGCGCGCGGGGAACAAGCGTCTCGACATCGACCGGCGCGTCTTCGCCGGCCGGCGGCCCGGGGAAGGCGGCTACAGCATCAACCCAGCGGAGACCATCACGGAGTGCAGCCGGCGTACCTCGCCGTGGAGAGCGCACGCACTGTTGGCGCACATGGCGCGGCTGGGGTCGGACCGGGTGCTGGACGGGGCACTCTACTTCGATCGGATGTACCCGTCGGTGCGGGCGCGGCCCCCGGCGTGACGTTCTACTTCGAGGACGGCGCCGAGCTGCGCGTGAAGGCGGAGCAGCTCTGTTCGAGGTGCATGACAGCGCGGTTCTTGGTGGTGGACCGTGGGTACCGCCGGACGGTGATCGGCGCCGCGCAGCAGGTGGACACGAGGTTAACGTTCGACGTCGCCGCGCGGCGGCTGGCCTTTGCGCCGGAGCTGTGGGGCTGAGACGTGGAAGCCTAGCCTAGCTTTGTGCTTCTACTCCGACCCGGAAAATAATTGCATGCATGCATACCTGTAGCGTCTATGCATGGTACCTTAATAAAATGCGCATTTACTTTAGCCAACATAACGGATTGGATTCTGATTAATGGACGAGAAGGAAGGAAGATCTCCTCTGCAAATGGCTCCATATTGATGTGATACAGATGTCCCTTTTGTCACATCCAACTCTAGTTAAGGCCAAGACTCTGCCCAGACTCACTAACCTATGATCTTTACTTTAAAATCCAAATAAAGCACAGGAACAACACCAGGAATCATGTCAAAAGCATAATTGGGCAGCAAACCTGTGGAATCTGTGCAAATGCAATTCCGGCATGCATATCTTGCTTATATCACTTGCATTACGCAAGTACAGACACTGAGCTTGGGTTCTCCTACCTATCTTATTGCTAATTGTATCCAAATAAAATTCTCCTGCGAGGACAAACGAAGGGAATGATACTACAAGGGACTGTTGCCTGTCAAATGGATGGTGCAGGCTGATAAGAAGTGCTATGTTTTGCAAGAACAGGGGCGCCCTGCTGTCGGACAGAGGAATGGACATGCTGGACGCGCTCGAGATACAGTGGGGTCTGCATTTCTATGAGCCGAGATATCTGCGAAACAAGACGGATATCAGAATTAGCGTAAAGCTGCAGTAATGACAACATGCAAACTAAAACATGATACTAATGACGTGGGTGAGCAGTTGAAAACAAATACAGGCCAGAAAGCAATGTCAGTAATTCAAAAGAAATACAGGTCTAGAAAGTCCACACCGCACCCCCCCTTCCTCCTTCAGTTTAACTGCTATATGGTGGACGCAAAACATTATAAGGAATTATAACCCTGAATTTAGCGAACTGAAGTACTGAATAATAGGTGAGCTCTGTGGACAAAATCCAACTCCATTAGTACTTTTTATTTACCTCAAGCAAGTGGCAACGATTAGTAGGTAGAAACGGTAAAATATTAGTTACTTACCGCCCTGCGGAACGCAAACATCTCTTCCTGACCAGACAGCATTGACACAAGGCCTGTAGGAGAAGGTCCTGCACCAACATTACCTTCTGCGAAAACATCCCTCCTTAACTTTGTCCCTTCAGCTTCAGTTTCAAACTGAAAACTGCATGATACGGTCTCCCATGTGAATAATCATTGCCAATTCCGTTGCAATTCAATTACAACGACTAGAAACGCCATGTATAACAGAGTTCACAAGCTATTTTAATTCAAGATTGTTGTTCTAACTTTTGCATATGAAGTTGTGCTAAGTTTTTCTTTTTTTGAGGGATTATGCGCTAAGTAGCAAAGACCCAATATAGTTTGAGAAGCACCACAATCAAACAACAATCCCTGCAGGGATGAAAATTTCAGAGGAGCTACATGATAGCTATCATACCGCTGAACGAATGAAATTACAAGCTGCAGGTGTTGCATTGAAACACATGTAATTACAATTTTACAGGATCAGGAAAGTGTTACTGCAGTTTACTAACGTGATTAGAGGATCGTGCATCCAAGTATAAATGTAAATGTTACCTCTCTAAATCAAAAAGAGGTCCTTCTTCAGTTCCTTGAAAAAGATCGTCATGGATGAGACAGCTAGACATATAAGACGGCAGTGATGATTGTACAGCTCATCAATAAGGGTGATGAATCTTCTTGCCTGAATGAGACATAGCATTAGCGAAAATGTAACACTTCATTTGGCATCAAAGAATTATTAAGCACTCTTAATAAAGTCAACGGATCATGAAAAGCAACAGATGAAGGAATACCTTGTCACGGATCTTCATACTCATAGCTGGAATGTCTGATATAAAAATTGTATGGTAGTTCCTAGCTATTGCTATATAATCTGCAGCTCCGACCTAAGTATTGGAATGAGCGATGCACATTAATATTTTACATATGTTTTGACGAAAATTAATATTTCCATGGTCAAAGCACACCTTATTGGATCTATTCCTAGAATTCAGTTCCAAGTTCATAAGCTTTAAAGAAAGATAGATACTAGATACTATATCATTTCTGTCAAGCCAACGATGCAGTGATCATGGATAATATAGTTTTGTTTTCCTTCTGCTTGGATTCTAGATAAATATAAGATTAAGAGAGTGAGATATTTACTGGGCGGCCACATAGATACTCAAAGTCAAACTTTGCCACACCATTACAAGTTTGAGGAACCTCAAGAGACCTGTTCACATAAAATTAAAGTTAATCTAGTTCATGTTCATGTTCACTGATATAGAGATGCTTTACATTATGAACATACCTCCCAAACATTACTGGAATTGTAACAGCAACAATGTTTCCTCCTGTTTGCTTAGTAACATCATGCCACATAGCCTCATACATACTCCTAGTGTCAGAAGTGAGAGGCCAAAAATAGTGAATCTGCAGACAAGTTAGCAAACGATTACTTGTTACATAAAAATATACCTAATAATGCAATAAGGAAATATAAACAAGCAGCATAAGTATATCAAATCTCCAAGCAAAACGAGAGTAAACCTACAGGTATTCCCAAAAAGGATACACCTTACAAGTTTCATCTTGGAATTTTCATGGGTACTATCGTACTGGATCATTTCAATTATATGGATCAGAGAGTGTATCTTAATGGTATACCAGAATTTGACACGTCGAACTACATGCTTGAATCTCCATCCTACAATAAACTTGATAACTAAAAACTTTGTGATCATCACCAAAAGATGAATATATTTTTACAGGCCCTGTTAATTTATTAAACTCAGGGTAGGAAAGGGAGTCGATGTTATCTTAGTTAGACAGTACCACACTGGATAGCTAGAGAACAAACTCCTACCGCACTTCAACAATGATATTAAGTCCAGTGACCAGTATTATGTTATCTAATCACCTGAGCTTATCAACCCAGTCATTGATTTCCAAACAATTTAACCATATGCACACAAAGGATCGCAATATCATAGAAACTACATTTTTCAACCTGTTATCATCTCGTAAGCAGCATGTTTATGTCCAGAACATGTGAAGCAGACGTTTTATACAGATCCTAAGATCAAGTGTCATAAATCTACTACGTTGCTAGTAAGATTAGAAGTCTACCTGAGTCGAGCCGTCTGTTGGAATTAGGCGGCGATAATCCGTTTCAGTTCCAACGAGAATCTTATTGCAGGTCTCGTCCAACTTAGATAATAACTCAAGGAAGATTTCTCGTTGCATCCCATCCTACAAAACCAACAGAAAAGAATGCAAAGGTCAAAAAGAAGTGCAGCATTATTAGTTTAACTTCAAATGGTTGGCACAAGCCTTAAGGAATCCAAGCGGCTGATGGGGAGGTAGAAAATACTTAAAGTTAGCTATTCATCCATTCAGGTGTCAATTCATGCTGTCATGCTTATTCTTAGTCTAGAACTAAGCTTCATAAAAGTAGCGTCTTGTCATTTCTTGTAGATGGATGCTGTGTTTCAAAGTAGTTCAATCACAAGTAACCCAGGTGCAAACAAGTAGTTCATAGCCATGGCATGCTACTTCAATGAATTTTAATTGCTCAAGTTATCTTTAGATGATTCTGTATCTAGGACTAGGAAAAATAAAGATGCATTATGGTAATTGTCACCCACCCCTTTAGCAAACTATTCTAGTTTAGCTCTTCTAAAGTTCCAAATCTGTTACTCTGCTATAACATGATAGCAACCCAGTGATCTTTACGACTTTACCTTCTTTCAGATCGTATCTTAAAATTGTGAGTAGTTGTTCCTGTCTGTAGGAACAAAGTTCTAGGTATTCAATAAACATTTTCAGCAGGTCAGAATGTGGTTATGCATTTCATCCCCCTCTTCCGCTTTTGGTCAAAAGATCAGGTGTTTAATATATTGTACAAATAAAGAGAAGAATAATCACAAAAAGGACCTGCCTGATTCAGATCTTCAGGTGCTTTATTACTGGTGGCAACAAGCACAGTCCCTGTGCTTAACAGTCTGCTCAGAATACCAGACAGGGCCACAACAGCAAATACGTCGATAGTCTGCACAATTGCAGTTTCTTAGTACATTTAATAGAACTCTAGGTTGCAGAATTTATTAAATTTACAGTGGCAACAAAATATTTCCTACTATTGCAAAATAATATGATACAGTGGAGTGGCAAGTGGTGTTTGTAAAAGTTATTTAAACAAGAATAACACCTCACATTAAAGCACGAAATTGGTACTGGATATAAAAATCTGTCAGATGTATTAGCCTCATGAAAGCTTACTGAGAAGTTGAAGTTAGAATTATGCTAAGCATGTGAGCATCAGTGTCCAATCTTATTTACCATCAGCAATATTCACTGACACTTGTTAAATTTTGTTTTTGCATAGCACGCCTGTTATGCAAGACATGAAGTATAGACTGTATGAACTATTGAAGAGGTGACCTATACAAGAAAGATTAGATCTAAGAACAAATTCTGACAAGACTACCCTTTATGTAATCACAACAGATTTATAAACTTCAGAAGTAGTCTGACAAGCTTGCTGCTAAATGCTATGAAAGAAATGCCAGTTCTCTTTAAACAGTTGTAAAAGGCCACCCTCGAAATTTCAAAGTTTAGGTACCTGTATCTCGTCAAAGCATAGAATGCTTGCTCCACTTTTATTTGCTTGTCTATCAACAAGAAATTTGTCAGCAACAGCTAAAAGGATATGCTTTTGCTGTGCCTCTTGTTTATACTTCTCTTCCCCGATCAGCCACTCCTTAATTTTTGCATCGAAAGGGAGGCCTGATATCCAACTGAAAGCACTTGAATGAACAGACTTGTCATCATCACGTCTCTTCCATACATCATGCATATGATCATGTATTTCAAGCATAGCCTGCATAAAAATGAGAAATTCAGCATTACAAATGCTAGACGACATGATCCCAACTGAAATATGACAATCACCAAGTCAGTTCACTGTATTCTGTTACAGCTTGCCAAGCTACACATTGTACATGAGTTCAGACAGACATACATGCTGCCCAACCAATAACGGATCCAGTTCAGAAAATTTAATTCAATATTGTTACTGTGTGTATCATGAGCCAAGAGAATTTTTCTTCAATCAAACAAATTATTCTCCAAATACAAAAATTATATCAGGTTAAGAGTGACTGAATGAATTATCATGAAAATGAATAGTTTAAATAATTTACCTCATGAAAGTGAAACCTCCTCCTGTGTTTGATGACACCCTCTGTGGCCCCATAGAACATGTCCATCAACATAGTCTTCCCTGTGTTACAAGTTGGTCCCTAAAGTTAGTATAACAAATGCAGCTAGAATAAGATAGCACAATGACCCAACAGAAGTATATATTACTCATGTGTAGGCCATGTTAGCACATTAACAGAAATACAGGATCCAACATGACTAGAAACCACTAATTCTTAGCATGGTACCAGATGAAGTTATTGATTAGCCTACCACTTCCAACATTCCCGTAAAGGTATAATCCTTTTGGAGCAACAGGTGCAACTGGCTTCTGGCCAACCAATGTGTCTAATTTCCTCTCTCGGTTCAAATACGAGACCCATTTTCCAACTCCAGGTTCTATATTTCCTCTTCTTCTCCTGGGTTTAATCAGAAAAAGATAGGTCAAACAACAGCATTCAAACAACAGCATTCAAAACATACAATACATCAATTAAACAAACTTATAGGTTGCTGATCAGCTTAGTTACACTGTTCTTGTAATATGTACAGGAGATTTCTAATTACAAACAAGCAAAATATTCAGAGTATGTATTGTATAACATCCTTGTTTTATCTTCTATTACTTTTTACTGTTCTTGAAGGAGTTGGTAGCCAATAACAGAACTCGGCAAATAAGGGATAAGAGAATTTCATCTATTTGTACAACTTCCTTACTAAAATATATCACTATGCAGAATTTAAATCATTCGGAAGAGGGTTTACAGTCATATGTGGACAGCACCACTGTAAAGTGAAAAGAAAAAACTCTTGATGTCAAGAGTTAATGCTTATCCAATGAATGAACCCCAGACAGGAGAATAAATATTACCGTGAAACCAACTTATCAAGAAATCCCCTTTTCTCATCTATCCACACCCCATCGTGCTGCTTACCCTCAGCTTCTTCAACAAGAAGCCTCCGCCTTTCTTTCTCCCTGGTATTATCCCACATAGACAGCCTTGTCTGCACTTTATACAAAGGCAGAGGCAATGAAATAATCTTACAGGAAAAATACAAAAGGCACCGACTACTTACTAAACACAGAGCAATGTAGGACTTACATGGTAATCCTCCATTTCCATCTCATACTGCTCAAGCCTTCTAAGCAAGCTGTCTAACTCAGATGCTACATTTTCCTGGTAAACGTCATGTTGGAGTTTGCCTTGGCCTACTAGATCCCTGTAGAGCTTAAGAGGACCACCTTCAGATAGAACACAACAGTATGAGAAAAAAAACAACCAATAAAGCATATTGTCATGAAATTTGAGCAGTACAAGTATCAGCATATAATAAAAATCATTACAGCGTGCTTCTTACTAACACAACAGTAGAAAATTTAACTTTACAGACAAATGATCAATTGGCCATCAATTTTTTGCAGTCCTAGGATGAAATTGGTGGCAAACCATGAAATGATCGGCAGAGTTGTGAACTACGGACATGCTACGGCAGAGACACTTTTCCCTAAACAAGGAACATATAGAGAGAGGGAGAGGGAGAGAGATCACGCGGTACCTGGTTTCGGGCCGTGATCGGAGGCGCCCGCTCCCGTTCCCGCGGCGTCGTGGAGGCGACGGAGGAGGGGGAGACCGGCGGAGGCCAGTGGACGCGTCTGTAGCACATCGCGGGTGATGGCGGCGAGGATAGCGGAGGATCGGCGGGAGATGCCGGCGTGCATCCGGAGAATCATCGGCGGGGAAGGGGAGAGGTGATGGCGGTGGGGCGAAGCGGACGGCGAGGTGGTTTAACTCCCAACCGCGCCCATGTAGGAGGTGACGCGGCCGTTATTCTCACCGCACGCCTGGGCTTGCAGGGCCTACCTACCACGGAGAAGTCGGAGAGCCTGCCCGTGTGGGCCTGGACTGGCCCATTTGACGATCAGTATTACTTGGTTAGCCAGGCCATCCCATGTGGGCCGAGTTCATGGGCCTCACTAAATATTGGGCTGACTCAGTTTGATGGATGCTATATCGTGTCGCATTCAGCTCATACTGTGCCCTCAAAAATAAAATCAGCTCATACTAATCTCCATAAGTAGTTTTATATGAACTCTTCTCCAAAAGTAGTGTTTTATGAACTATTCTCCACAACTAGTGTTTTATGAACTGTGAGTATGCATAAAGGTTTTGATTATTGTCTACACTTCGCATGTCATACCCATCGTTGATGATAGCTATGTATGTTGCTCTCTCTGAACTTTGAAGGAGAATGAAATTGCTGTGATTATCCTGGTTTTACTCTTTATGGATTTCCTGGATTCCTATGTGCTTATTAAAGACATACAATTTCCTAGCTTGTGCTATGCCAAATTCCCAATCAAAACCGATCTATTATCTATTATTAGAAAAGAAAAACTAGAATAGAAATTGAAGTGGCCGCAGATACAACCTGGGAATAATGCAAGTTACGTCGGCTCCGGGAATAATGTAAATTCATTCTAACCTATTAATTAAGCCATGCAAGTTCATGAACTTTTAGAGCTTAGGGCAGGTAGATCGTTACTTAGTTTTGCCATTCAGCAATATGCTATTGAGTTCAGAGAGCAAAAACAGAGGTTTACTTTGCATCCTAGAGCTAGCAAAAAAATGTTCAATTGGAGCTAAGATCAACAGGCGCACAAGCTTTTTTTTTCAAAGAAGACCGTGGGAGAGGCTCCAACAGTAAAGCAATTTTATAATATATAAGAACATATGTACAACAATTTTACATCAAGAGTCATCATCTAGAGATGACATCCGATCTGCCTTAGATTTTACTTTTGAAGGACTTGGTCACAAAACCTAAGCGTCACGGATCCTCACAATGATGGTCACAAAACCAAGCCACAGAGACAGAGAGGGGGAGAGATCGCGAGGTACCTGGTTTAGGGCCGTGAACGGAGGCAACGGGGGAGGCCGGTGGGGGCCAGCGGATGCGTCTGCTGCGGCGGTGTGCCGCGGGCAATGGCGGCGAGGATCTCGGCGGATCCGGAGTACGTCGTC